>JARHVA010000918.1:3870000-3885000 GCA_037957365.1 Torreya grandis
GATACCTTACCCGTCCCGGCAATCCCACTTGGACTTCACTACCAAGGGGAAAGCCCACTCTGTTCTCTGGCAGAGGATAATCTCTAGGGAAGTATATACTGGCTAAGTGAGACCAGCTTATCACTGGGCTCATGAAGTGAGGGGAGCTTGCTCCTTAGCACCAGGCCACGTACAGAACCTAACACAGACATTGAGCACCGAAACTAACTTGAAACCAACTTTAGACTACCTCTTTAAGGACCCATTCTAACAGCCAACTTCCTAAACACACTCCAAGGCATAAGCCAACATGATTCTAAAAGTTTATTCTTAGGATTTAACATTTAGGGTCTATTTGTCTTCACCTATTTTTCTATTCCTATCTAGTTTTTTGAGCTAGTGAGGATGTTTTCTTCTTTTTTTCCAAAAAATTTCAAATTCTATGAGTTTTTGGAAAAACACAGTCACCAACATCAATTTTACCACCGACGTTGGCAACCTTTCTTCACCGGCATTGGTTATCTGACTGACATCAGTAATCTATTTCACCGAAATCAATTTTTTAATCGACATCAGTCACTGTCCAAAACTTTTCTTCTCAAAAATAGCAAGCTTAAAACCCAACTTTCTTGCGGTCCAACACCCATTCTGGTTTTTTGAGACTAAAAAACATAGTTTCTAGAACCTGAACCTATTTGCCTTGAATGGTTTTGACACATAGTCAAACCAGATGTCTTCTTGACCACGGGAGGTAACAACCGCTTCTGCCTTCACCTTCCATGACCAATCCTCTAATGGAGTATCATTCAGAGACCGAACGAACTCCTACCCAACCAACCCTAATGCGACCATCCATTATCCTCGAAGGGGACCAAGACTTCAAAAGGTTTCTTGACCTCAATGTCAAGGCCCTTCAACATTATCTCGCAAGAATCCAAATGTGAGACTCCTTAGGCAACCTGATTTATGGGATGCCAACCTCCTTAACTGAAGCAACAACGATATCGACAACATCCGCTACCCAACCCATGACCACTCCAGCCTTTGCTTTGAACATCAACCCAACCATGTCCTATCTTCAAAGTGTGGCTTCTCCTTCTATCTCTGGGCCCACTTCCATCGGGGTTTTGGCCCCCCATCAACCACAGACTATTCAACCAAATTCTACCCCTTCCCAAAATCTAGTTGTCTCCATCCTGCCTACTCTTGCCCCCATCAACACAAGAGTAACTACCTATCCTTCAACCAATGCTACCACCCCTCAACCACCTTTGGTAGCCCCTATTCAATTTTTGCCCTCTAACTCCATGGCACAACCACCCTTGGCTTCCACATCTATCCCAATGACTAGTTACCCATATGTTGCACCTATACAAGTGCAACCAACTATGTCATACGCCTCTTCTAGCACCTTCCAAGCACCTTAAAACCTAGGGGGTGCCCCATCTACCAATCCATCAGCTAATATCATCAAGATGCTGATGGACAAGATGTCTAATCTTGAGGCTTCCATTTTTGGTTCAAGTAATGTCCTTTCATATGACCAAATTTGTAACAAACCCATCTATCCCTCCATCCCAATCTGACCGTATCCCAGTCAGTGGGAGCTTCCTAATTTTACTCACTTCTAGAGTAAGGAAGACCCTTAACAACATCTATGAGCATTCAGACATGCTTGTTATCTTATAGCCCATGATGATGCGTTATTGCTATGCACATTCCCCATGTCACTTTCTGGCCCTGCCCTTGAGTGGTACAACTCTCTTACCAGTCACTCTATCTTTTCATTCACTCAATTGGCTCAACTTTTCCTCGACCACTTTTCGATCAATATCACCAAAAAAGTCTCAATTATAGACCTCTACTCTATCAAACAATTTGACGATGAATCAATAGTCAATTTTGTTGCCCGTTGGAGAGGCCTAATCAACCAACTCTCCTTCCCTTTACCTTAACCCGAGCTCATTGAGCTCTTCTCTCAAGCATGTGCCATGCACATCTCATCCACCTTGTGGGTTCAAACATTCTGCACTTTTGATGAAGCTTTCACCATGGCCTGAAAGCTTGAACTCCATGCTATTGAAGAGAATAGGGTCAAATTGCGTAATACCAATGCAAAAACCAATGACCCTTCTTCTTCTAGACCTTCCTCTTCTACCAATTCCAAATCCAAAGGAGTGGCAAACACTGTGGTCATTAGATCACCATCCTCGATAATGACCAACCAATCTCAACCTTCAACATCACAAAGCATCACCAAACAATTCCAACAATGGTACATATAGCATAAATACACTCCAATTAGAGAATCATACGCTTCCGTGTTGGAAAAACTCATCAAGTAGGGGGTCTTCAATCTCCCTCCAATTTGACCACCTCAATTTGACCCTTCAAAAGCCATCCCTACATGGTATAGGGAAAATGACTTCTATCACTATCACTGTGTCCAAGGCCATGACATAAACAACTGCCGAACATTCAAGAACATTGTCTAAGACATGATAGATAAGGGTGATCTTATCTTGGATAACCCAAATGTGCCACCCAATCAATACATTGATATTTTTAAACAACCTTTTCCTAACCATCCTCCTAACCAAAACAATGTCCAGACCATGGCCGATAGCTCCCAAAAACATGATATACACACGGTCAACATAGTCTCACCTCTTGTCCCTGACCAACCTCCTCCACAAGTGGAAGACCCTTCTTCTCCTATTCATCCATCATAGGTAGAAGATCCTTCTTCTCCTATTAGTTCTCCATCAACCTCTCTTATATTGGAGGATGCTTCGACCATACCAATGCCATTAGCCCCACCTTCATCCTTCCTCCTACCAATGGAGGACCATACCTTACCTACTCCTCAACCACAAGTAGAAGGCATGATCATCCTTGCCCTCAACCCTCTTGAGGAGCCACATTCTCCAATTTCTTCTCCACCAAGAGAAGACCCTGTCTCTTCACCCACTTCAATCGAGGAAGACCCAATGGTAGTTTTCTCTTGCCTCTTGCCTGAGATCACTACATCTCACTCACCCCCATCCATATCTAAACCCAAACCCACACAGGCATCCATCAAGCCAAAAGAGATTAAATCTCTTGGTGTTTGCCCCATATCTAACCTTGCCTCACACAATAGTGGCCCTCAAACCAAACCAACGAAGACTATTAAACCACACCAGAGAATTCTTCCCCCACCTTCATCATTGCCCTCTATTTTGGGCCCACATCCATCCACCTTAATAGGATTGCTTCCTACTCCCATACCTCACAGAGGCACATTGCCTCCATTATTCCCTTTACCCATTAAACATATATTTCCTCCAAAATGACCAATGCCTCCTATGCCTCCAAAACAAAAGTCATCAACCCCTACTACAACAAAACACGCAGACCCATTGGTGGGTTCTTATGCCTTGCTGTTACGACAATTATTGTAGTCTTCTTGCATCAGTCTTCCACCTCTTAAACCATACCAATCTCTTGGACCAAAAACACCGTATTTTGATGACACTATAGTTTGTGCATATCATCACACGCTGGGACATGACACTGAGCATTGTTGTGCCCTCAAGGTTGTCATTTGCCAATGCTTGGAGAAAGACACCCTTCTTCTTGACCATATTATCAACAAACCTTCAACATTGTCCCATGCTTCCCATACCTCCTCACCTTCACACTCATTAACTCTCAGATCAAGACCATCTTGGTTTGACAACATTAAATTTTGTCACTATCACCGCACACGTGGACATGACACTGAGTGTTACTGCGCTCTTAAGGCTATCACTCATCAACACTTAAAAAGGGACACCTCTTTCATTAGCGACCTCCTTTTCAAACCACCAACACCATCTCATGCCTCCCAAACATCATCACCTAGATCGAGATCTCAACACCAGACTATGGTCCCTCCACTGCCTTTAACCCCATTATTTGAAATCAACATAGTCAACTTGACCACCAACCCACCAACCCAAAAGGATAAAGGGAAAAGACATGTTTTTATCCCTTGGACATCCCCATCTACCAAGCCTTCACCACAACCAAAACCCAAGACTACTGTCTTGGGCACATCTCGACCATCATCCTCAAAGACAATCCCTAACTCTGTGGTGAAACAACCTCACCACACGACCCCTATAAAGATGTCTTTGTATGATCTCATACAAAACTCTCCACAGCATCATCAAACTTTGATCCAAGCCTTACAATCAATGGAGTTCCAGCCTGATGACCCCCAACCATTAGCCACTTTAATCAAATCATTACCAACCATTTCCTCTATCACCATCCATGATTTTGAGATTCCTGCTGCCAACTTGGCAGATTAGGATCTCACCTTTTCACACTAAATCTGTCAAACATTCTCCCTAGCAACTGGGGGAACTCAACCTTATCCTGACTATCAAAACAATCAACCAAACATCAACCAACCAAACCTCGACCAAACATCAACCAACCAAACATCGACCAAGCATCGACCAAGCCTCGACCAAGCTTTGACCAAACATTGACCAAATATCAACCAATATCCAACCAATCATCAACCAAACATGCCAACATCATATCAACCATCTTCATGCCAACAACATATCAACCAACTTCATGTCCAACATCAATCAACACGTGACCAATATGGAACGGAGTAAATGAGGCAAATTTGCTCCTAATTGGCTCGGACCTTACATCATAATGCACAGGTATGGTTCAAGGACTTATCGTATATCTTCTCTTGAAGGCCGATCAGAACCTGAGCCTCTTAATGCCTTGCATCTGTGACCATTCTATTGTTAGTCGAGTACTCATTCACTTGACATTTAACTTGAGCTCATCCCTTAAGCAACCCTTGTCATCTTAATCCTTATTTCTTTCAACCCTATTCCCCTAAAACAAACCCCATGTAACCCTTTTATAAAGTATGAATGCTTTGTCTTAATAAAAGGGAGCCCTTAAACTTCTATAGTCTTGTCCATGACTCAAAATTTTGTCAAAAATAAATTGATCTCAAAATATCGAAAGGTCACAAACTCTAAAGGTAGACTGCTCCCTCGAAGGACAGCTGTACAATCATTGTTGTAGCTAATAGACTGCTCCCTCGAAGGATAGCTATTTAAAGCCCTCAAACATATAAAAAGCAAAAATATAGACCACTCCCTTGAAGGATGGCTATGCTTAAAATATTTCTACTCTCAAAAGCTTCCTGCATCGATTAGCTTCACAAATGACCATAGAGCAAAATGGCATCTCTATGTAGACTTCCCGCATTGATCAGTCTACTCAAAAAAAAAAGGGTCATGGACTTGGCTTGTAGTCATCTCAAGGTCTCCTATAAAAAGGGGCAAGGTTATCTCTACTAAAAAGGGTTACCCTATCCTCCCATATCACATCACCTACTCAAGGGACTTCAAGCTCATTTTAATGTCAAAGTGATTCGATTACCTCTCTAACACAGCCCATGGTCAACGACGTAATGCATGAATGGGGCTCTCAGTTCTAACAACCACTATCTATGCTATCATTCTGGTCCTTGTCAATGAAAGGGCAAAATGCCTTTCACTTCCTCCCTATACCTTTGTCATAATCTAACCAAATCATTTTCTCAACCATACCCAAGCCAACCCAACATTTTTAGACCTGTCACATGACATAGTCCATTTCACATAGTTTCTATGGAAACCAATACACATGGAAACTATCAACGACACAATTTATGTTAAGCATAAACCATTACTTGCTAAAGCATAAATAAACTCAATTCATTTTTAGCATACACCATTACCAATATGGAAAATTGCTAGGGATGAAAGACCCCTCAACCAATGTTATAGAATACACCATCACACAATATGGAAAAGGCTGTAACATCATCTTACCCTCATCATTTCAACACATGACCAAACCAATCATCAACCATTTTGCCTCTTAATTCAAACTACATTGGTCTGAGGCCCTTCCAATAGGGGCTATGTAGGCAGCACTCAAATGACAAGATGTCTTCTGGGGATAGCTCGACCTTCCTCGTTTGTTCATCTACCTGATGGACAAACCCTTTTACCCTTTCACCACAACTCAACCTGACCAAAACAATCATCAACCAACTTCGATTCCTCACCTAAACTACATTGGTCTGAGGCCCTAACAACAGGGGCTATGTAGGTAGCACTCAGTCGACATGACATCTTCTGGGGTTAGCTCGACCACCCTCATTTATTCGTCTACCTAATGAACAAACCATATCCTCCTTTGACCATGACTTAACCTCGACCAAAACAATCCATAACTTTGACCCTTCCTCCCTTTTGGGAGAACTACATCAGCCTAAGGCCCTAACGACTGGGGCTATATAGGTAGCACTCAATTGACATGGGGTCTTCTGGGGTTAGCTTAGCCATTCTTTCATCTGTCCATTCATTCAACCAACTATCTATCTATCTTGACTCGACTCGACCAATGACCTTGGAGATCGTGCCTATCTCCTCTGACCACTTCCAAGACAACTCAGCCTTGGTTGTTTGCATGTATGCTACCTCACAAATGGTTAGCAAAATTTTTTGCATCCCATTTTTTGACCCTCACAAGTATTGGATCGCGAGCAAGTTGATCCACACTACTTGTGACATTTTCATGTTTCCAAGAGCACTTCCTAAACTTGGGATACTTGGAACATGATGACCATTAGAGCTATAGCTGGGATTGAATAACTCGATCAGCTATGACTAATGCTGGGGCCTGGTTATTTTGATTTTAGCACTCCTTGACCTCAACCTGTGATAATTTGACCTAACCATCTCATGAAGTATACGTGCAATCATGACAATTGCAGTGTTCACACTCCATCTTCACCATCTTCATCCACTCTCTGTTAAATCAGCACCCAATTTTAGGTTCCCTTCCCTCGACTCCCACTTTGAGGGGGAATACCTCATCCCATAATTGGGGCAACCAACCTCTTATTTTTGTCTTGCAGTTCACTTGAACAACCAACAGGATGAAAACAACCTCATCCCATACCTGGGGTAACTCACTCCTATTTTTGTCTTGTAGTTCATCTAGAACAACCAACAAGACAAAAAGGGGCAAATGTAGACACCAAAATCATGTCTATCCCTTAGTCATCTCTCCCCCTTGATCCCCTTCATCATGTTCAACTTATAACCATGCCTAACATATGTCTTATTAATTTAAAATAATCATCTATTTTAAATTAATAATTCCTTCTCTCTCTCTCTCTCATGACACCTCACCTCTCCTTAGATGCCTCTCCTTGGATGCCCTCCACTACCCCATGCTAAGTCTTAAATGCCTAGACCCCATTTCCCTTATTCCACTCATCCTCTCGTGCTCATTTAACCCACCTTCAACTATTTTCCCATGACCAGCTGACCTTGGTAGAAGGAAGAACAAACAAAAGGCTATTTTTAGCCCTTTTTCCTATTCTTTGGCTGCCGACGTTGGTCAATAGTCAGCCAATGTCAGTGGTATTGCCGGCATTGGTTGCCTTCAAAACTACATTTTTGCATCCAGAATGCAGATCCGCCAATCTTTGAATTTGACCTTTCAATCTTCAATCTTCCAATCTTTCCAATCCTCCAATCTTTTGCTCTGCTTGACCCAAAATCAGACCTCTCTCTCTCTCAGGCACACACCAAGCGTCACAGGCTATAGGAGCTCACATTGCAGGAAGTCTTCTGCATTAGCAACCATTATACTACACTCTTTCTTTAGCAAGCCATAGGTAAGTATTTATTCTATGTTTTCATTTCAATTATTTAGACTATGTTAGTAATGAGTTTTCTAGTTACTACTTCTTCTTAACATCATCAACCAGACTGTCAACCAGACCACAACCCAACCTGTTCTCCAGGAGCCTTCTCTCACCCTTATCTCCCTATTGCCTCTATCTTCTACCTGCCCCCTCTTTCAAACCATAATTTCTATCCCACAACCCTACACAGACTCTCAGACCATTGAAATAGAGTTTTAGACCATTCTGTCGACCAGAAACCCATCCAGACCCTGTCCAAGACCATTACCCTGACTGACGTCGGCCACCAGGCCCATTTCCCCTACCAATGTCAACAGACTAACCGATGTCGATGACCTTGACCAACTGACACTGGTAGACTAACCAACGTCAGTGATTGTGGAAGACTGATAGCAGAATACAGGTAAGCTTTATCTTTATTTCTTTTGTTTAGTCTTTCACCATTTCTTTTCTTTATCAGAAATTATTTTATTAACAGTGGACTGACATCCCTTAAGGAAGTCTTTTCACTTTTGGGACCAAGCATATCGCTTGGCAGTCCACCTTATATCCATCTAACAACCTCTTTGTTTGAGTCTCCTTCTTCTACAGGTGTCATCCTCCACAGCCAAAGAGGAGTCCCTACAATGTTTGGATAACGGTGCGTAGACCTCATCTGGGTAACATCTAACCCTAGACCATTTTATCTTAGTTTCTCATTTCCTTTTGAATGTGAAAGCAAAAACTTGTTAAAAATAGTGTGTGTGTGTATATATATATGATGTGTTACATATCTAATGCATAATAAATAATCTCTATAGTATATTTAAATATATTTGGTATTTTGTGTATGTGTGTGTGTGTGTGTGTAAAACCAAATATTATATATGTAATGCATAATCAATAATTGATATAGTATATTTAAAAATCTTTGGATATTTAGTGTGTGTGTGTGTATAAGTATATATTCAAAAAGAAAAAATATCTTCCCATTATGAGAGTTTTTCTTATTGAAGTTTCTCCTCTTCAAACCTCCAACCTGCAAATCACACAAAGTAAAAAATGAGATTCAAAACTTGGAAAATAGATTTTATTTGGTTTTATGAGAAAATAGGGTACCACTTGGAATTCCTAGATCTTAGGGATCAAAATAATTTAATCATATGGCTCTAAATTTATTCCTCCACTTACAAATAGGAAAATACTTTCACTTTATTTTATTATAGTTGATTTTCCTTATTTAATTCTACATGTGAACTTTCCTAGGCCACTTATTACATAAATTATTATTCTTCTTACCCTTAAATGGTATTATTTAATTCTTACTAGAAAATAATAATTTGTAAATGAGTTTTAGTAATTTATTTACTTATGGATAACTTAGGTTGGATATAATTATTTTATTTTATTTGACCAGGTTAGTGAATAAAACTTTTTAATAAATCAAATAATTATTTTCTAGTTAAATTTTTATACGGGGTAATTTGAATAGATTATTAGAAATAAAATTTAAATATTCTTTATTAATATATTAAGTTAAAATATATTAATTACTTTAAATAAATTGATTAGCTCACTAAATAAACCCATTTAATAAGTTTGATTAATTATTATTTCTACCTAGGCTTATTATACGATGTCATTTAATTCAATTGTTGGGAATGACAATTATTTAATGCCTATTTAAAATGATTCAATTAACCAAGTTTGATTTATTGAAAAAAAAATTGTTTGTTTAACAAAATCATAGTGATTGAGCAAAATCAGTTAAACCTAGCAATATATAGGCTTAGTCAAAGATTTTGAAAAATAAATTATATATTTTTGAAAAAAATTATTAACTCTTTTTTGAGTTTTAATTAGAATGATCCAGAGTTCAACATTAAGAAATCTAGGTAGATATTTTATTATATTCTTCCTTCTAAAATGTCCTAACACTCATCTTGTACACATGCAGGATGAAGCAGTGAAATGGCAAATATTTATTTCATGTAGAGGATGTAGGGTCACCACCACATGAACCACCATCTCCACCTCTAGTAGACCATGAACCTCAGATTCTTCAAGCCTTATAATAGATTATGGGAGTAGTTTATGAGAGATTACCTATGGTTAGAGAGGAGTCATATAGACACTCCCCATCCTAATCATAGGAGGCCTCTTAGCCTAGAAAGAGGTCACATAGTCCATTACAATAATGAGTAAAGAGGGATCCTTCACCACATAGGGAAAGTCACAAGGAGTGTCAACCACCTAGTAGTGACCCAAGAGTTATCATGTAAGACTTTTCAAGACTTCAACCACACACTTTTCATGAAGAGGGAGATACTCTTACTACAAAGGCATGGCTTTTGAGTTTAGATACTTGATTTGGTTTATAAAACTATGAGACTAATATCAAGACCTGATGTACTATCCTCCTTAGATATTCAATGAGTGTTTGGTAGAGGAATGAAGATTGAAAGCTTCGTTTGGCTCAAGAGCTTGTTACTTGGGAACTTTTTGAGGAGCATTTTCATACTTAATACCTATTAGAGAAATTCAAAAACAAGAGGATTGAAGAGTTTCACAATCTCTGATAGGGTATTGATATTGTGGCTTAGTATGAGAGTTAATTATAGACTTGATTTAGTGTGTGGGGTCTTTTAGGATGAAAAACTCTAAGTCAAATAGTTAATTAAGGGATTGAATGCATATATAGCTAAATAAGTTCACCTTCTCTCTCCTTCAAACCTTAAGGAAGTTATGGAGAAAGCATATTTAATAGAGGAAAATAATAGGAAGCCATAGACCACTTGAAGGACAATCTTTGAGTGTAGTGAAACTTTAGATCATGAGGTACTTATCCCCACCTAGGGGTGGTCAGAGGCACTCTCAATTCTCATTAAGACCTCCTTAGTAGACACATCAACATTCTCAATATCACCCTCAGTAGTAGCACCACCTCCCTCTATAATATTCATAGAGAGATAAAAGGAAAGGTAGATAATGATATAATAGAGATAGGAGACCTACTAGATAGTAGTTAGGGCTAATAAAAACTTAGTAGTCCTATCATTAGAGGCCTATATTATTTGTAAGATCAAGTTATAGAGTTCATGAGGGATGAAAATGAGTAAGGATAATCCCAAGTGAGTATGTTTATTATTTGGAGATCTAGATCATTATGTATGAGAGTTTCTATTTAGAGCTTATGTCAATGGATGATAGAAGTCCCCTATATCTAAGTAAACCATTGGCAATGTGGGATGTACTCACCACATGTACATGATAATAGATAATCAATAAGAATAAAACCAAGCTAAAGTGATTGAGACTATAGTTAGTAATCATGAGATTTCTATATTAATGTTATTTGACTCAAGAGATTTTAATTATTCTATTATGCCATCCCTTGTAGACTGTTGTGGGTTGGTGTAATTTAGGCAGGGTGACCACTAGGAAGTTGAGTTAACCTCTAAGGCTAGGATGATGGTAGACTCTTTTATTAGTGTTTGTACTCTTAAATTGGGCATATTCACCACCACTCTCTATGTTCATATCATACCCTTGGGTTATTATGATGATTTTTTGGGTATGGATTAACTCGGGTCCCACTGAGATAAGGTAGATTGTCACAATAAGGTTATTGAGTGTTATAATGACCTTGGGAACATGGATATTATCATAAGGATCAAGAGGCCCATATCTCTTCATGTGATTTCTATTAGGCAGATTAGGTAGAGTGCATGTAAGGGATGTCAAATATTTTCCATCATAATTAGTAATAGATCTAGTGAGGAGAGTTTAGGGGTTACACTTTATGATCATCTTATACTCCAAGAGTTTTTAGATGTGTTTCTTAATGAGTTTCCTAGACTATCCCCTTTGATGGACATATATTTTAAGAGATCCCTATAGGATGACTACACTTGAGCTTTTGAGCTCATAATGTAGTTGGAAAAACTTTTGCAGAAGGGAATCATTCATCTAAGTGTTTCCCTTGGGAAACACCTATAATCTTTGTGAAGAAGAAAGATGGTTCCCTTCGCTTGTCCATTGACTACCAGTATAATTGATGATCTATTTGACTAGATGAGAGTGGCTAGGTTATTCTCTAAAATTGATCTTAAGTTAGGGTACCATCAAATTAGTATAGCAAAAGTAGATATTCAAAAGACCAAATTTAGGACATGTTATGGGAACTATGAGTTCATAGTGGTGCCATTTGGGTTGACTAATGTACTTATAGTCTTCATGAGCCTTATGAATGGTGTATTTGGAACATTTTTTGATAAGTTTGTTCTAGTTTTCCTTGATGATATGTTGATCTAATATCAAAGTGAAGAGAAGCATGTGGAGCACCTACACCGGGTATTATAGATTTTATGGGAAAACAAATTATATGGAAACCTAAGAAAGTATTTTTCTTCTAGATAGAGGTTCAAGACTTAGGTCATGGCATCTCTAGTGAAGGGATATCGAATGAACCCTAAAAGATTTGAGTGATTATAGAGTGTCTTGTACCCACCAATGTGACATAGGTGCATAGTTTTATGGGGTTGGCATGTTATTATTATTATTTTATACAAGACTTCTCTCAGACAACACACCCCATCACTTCCATTCAGTGAAAAGGGAAGAAGTTAATTTTGTTAGAGAAGTGTGAATAGGCCTTCCAAACATTAAAAGAGAATTTAATTAGTGTATCGATCTTATAAATACCTTATACAAAGGGTGAATTATTGGTGTGTACCAATGCTTCCAAATGGGATTGGAAACCATCCTCATGTAGGGAAATTAGTTCATTGCCTTTGAGTCTCAAAAACTCAAGGAGTGTGAGTTTAAATACCCTACTCATGACCTAGAGTTAGAGGTAGTTGTTCATGCACTTCTAAGATGGTGACATTTCCTCCTTGGTAGTTGATTTGTTTTGAGGATAACCCACTTGAGTCTTTAACACATTTTCACTCAACCTAATCTCAATGATCATCAATGGCATTGGATGGATTTATTTTATGAATACCACTTTGATATTTAGTATATCAAAGGGAAGAAAAATGTTGTAGAATATTCTTTGAGTATAAGGTGACATGAGATTTTGATCATTATTTTCCAGATGCATTATAGAGCACACAATATGAACTTTCAAATATAACCTTTCACATTGATCTAAAAGGCCAAATTCTTGAGTAGTTGCCTAACGATAATATTTATCAAGATATTTTCTAGATGTTA
Source organism: Torreya grandis (assembly GCA_037957365.1). Taxonomy (NCBI): domain Eukaryota; kingdom Viridiplantae; phylum Streptophyta; class Pinopsida; order Cupressales; family Taxaceae; genus Torreya; species Torreya grandis. The sequence continues at coordinate 3,882,947 of JARHVA010000918.1, forward strand.
GAATCATAGAGGGCCATGAAGGGAAACTTTGTGGGCTACTCCTTGAATTCAGATGGCCTTCTGAGATATAGAGTGTACATTTAAGTTCCCACTACTAGTGGTCTAAAAACCTTTACTTTTTTAGAGGCTCATCAAGCCCCCTATTCAACACACCCTAGGGTTAAGAAGATGCATGTATAGATTATATAAATATTATTGGCCTAGATTATGATGTGACATTAGAGAGTTTATAGCATGATGTCTTGAGTGTTAATAGGTTAAGGAATAAAATCAACATCTAGTGGGTCTTTTATATCCACATGACATATCATAGTGGAAATGGGAGACCATTTATATGGATTTTATTATTGATCTACCTCTCTCTTTATATATCCATGATGAAATCATGGTGATAGTGGATAAGTTAACCAAGGTGACCCATTTCTCTCCTAAAAAGATCACTTACAATGTCATGACTATGACAAAGGTCTTCATGGATGACATTATTCAATTATATGGGATTATACAGAAGATAATTTTAGATAGAGACCCTGTTTATACTTCTAAGTTATAGAATACCCTTCAGAGGGAATTAGGTACTCAGGTCAACTTTTACACAACATATCATCTAGAGACAAATGGTAAAATAGATCACGTCAACCAAGTATTAGAGGATATGTTATGCATATACGTGGTGGATAAAAAATCACATTAGGAGGAATACTTATACTTGGTTGAGTTTACCTGCAACAATAGTTACCACATTTCCCTTAAGATGGCTCCATATGAGGCTCTTTATGGCAGACCATATAGGACTCCTCTAATTTGGGATAGACTTGAGGATACAATTGTGATTGGCTCATTATGCTAGAAGACATGGAGTAATAGGTAGTTATCATTTGATAGCACTTACAAGAGGCACAAGATAGATAAAAAAATATGTTGATGTATAGAGAATAGATTGACATTTGGTAGTTAGGGACAAGGTATTGTTGTGTGTATGATTGAATAAGAGCCTAATCCACTACAAAAAAGGCTTTAAACTTACACCTTATTTTGTGGGTCCCTTTGATATTTTGAAGATAGTAGGACTAGTTTCATACCACTTAGCTTTGCCATTAATCCTATCTCAATCCCACTATGTTTTTCATGTTTCACTTTTGAGAAGATATGTTCTATATATTTCTCATTTTTATATTAGATGGCTTTATAGGTTGAAGGAGACAGGTATTTGATCTTGGATCCCATATGTATTTTTGATCATAGGATGTTGGGCCTTTGAGGCCATAAATTAGACCATGTTAAGGTCCATTGGGATAAATATTATGAGTCAATAGCTACTTAAGAAGATGCGGTAACCTTATTAGCCTTGATATCTACATGTATTCTAGTGACTTTTAAGAGGAAGTCTACTTATAGGGGAGGGGGATGTGATACCCTATTTTGATATCACTCCATATTATATATTTTCTTACATATTTTGTGGACTCGATGGATATGTGTTAGATTATTTTTAGGCATAAAGTTCCCACATTTTATTTTATTTTGGCTTCATGGACCTTAATTACCTAGTTTTCTAGATTTTATTTATATGCATGGTTACTTATGAGTACATATACTTTATTATTGAGAAACATGATGTTATATTTTTTAAAGTTATAATTGATTATATTAAACAAACCAAGATATATATTATCTTGTGAAGTTTTTGTAGTGACAGTTATGTATATACTTGTTCATATTATCCTAGCTATGAATTATTTTTCCATAGATGTATTTGATGTTTGTATTGAGTGTACAAGTTATAGGGGACAAAGGAAGGATTATGAGGGACTTATATATGCCTTAGTGGAACATATGCAAACTTAAATTCACACTAAATCTTTAATCTTATACCCTTCCTTATTTCCAAATTTTTCATTGTATTATTTTGTGTATTTTAAATTCTTCTCTTTATTATTTTTAAATTTTGGTGTTTTGACCTAAACCTCTCTTCTAATTTAATCACTTTAAACCTATGTTAACCTTTAATGAGGTTACTTAACCTTGTTAATGGTTTGGTTTGACCCATAAAC